>CM022299.1:589513324-589540113 GCA_011799875.1 Thinopyrum elongatum | reverse complement strand
AGTTCTATGGACGCCTCTGTTTAAGCACCGCGTTTTCACCCTCAGTCACAGGGTCAAGTTGAAACGAGTTAATCAAGTGCTCGAAGATATGCTCGAGCTTGCGTCATCTCCTCGGAAAGAAAGGGGAATCCTCCCGTATGCCGAAATCTCTTACAACAATAGCTATGTCAAGCGTCTGAAGATGGCACGTTTGAAGTTCTATATGGTCGTAAGTGTGAAACCCCTCTGAATGGTCAGAAACTGGGGAACGCTCACTGTCGGACCGGACATTATTCGGCAAGCTGAAGGAAACAGTCCGTATTGTTCGTGAAGTTTGAAGTCTGCTCAGTCTCGTCAGAAGAGCAACTATGACCGAAAAGCACCAGGAAATAGTCTATCAACTGGGAGCAAGCTTACCTCCGCGTCATCGTTTTGAAAGGCACTCATCGGTTCGGAATCAAAGGCAAGTTAGCCCCTCGCTAATTGGCCCGTTCCGTATTCTGTGCCCGTCGAGGGAGAAGTGGCAATATCAGTTGCAATTGCCGCCAAACCTCACTCAAGTACATGAACGTCTTTCATGTATCCCAACTCCGCCGCGCTTCAAGGATTCCTATTCGAGCTGTGGATCATGAAGTGCTTGAATACGGGAAGATCTGTGATATCCAGAATATCCCATCCGTATTCTTGATCAAGCTGAGCGTCGAACAGTCAAAAGTCAATCAAGTTCCTCAAGGTTCAGTGTGTCAAATCAGTCTTGAAGATGAGAGCCAATTGGAACGCGAGGATCGTCTTCGCGAAAAGAATACCCCTCTTTCTTTCAGTCTTCTCTTAATTCTCGGGACGAGAATTCTTAATAGATGAGGAGAGTTGTAACACCGGTGATTGCAACAGTAATCCTTTGATAATGACATGTTTAGCATGTATCAACAGGCATAATCATCATTAGCATCAATATTGCATTTCAACTCCGTAAGTCAAATTCAAAATTAAATGAAAGTGGAATATAAAAGTTGTCCAACATAGGAGCTAAAATGTCAGATAAATAACAAATATTCCGAGGCTATTCTAAAATTGAAACCCAATCATTGGAATTGGATAAGTGACTCGAACAACCTCAAAAGTGGATAAAGATAATATTTAATAACCATTTATTAAATCTGAAATAAATATGGAATTATGTTTTGTCCAAACTAATTAGGTGTTAGGGATAAATGCACTTGGTATTTATGAATAGGTCTCATGTTTTACAAAAAACCATTTTGAGGTGACTATTTACTAAACTGAGAGAAAGGAGAATCAAAGAAAAAAGATTAAAGAAAAACGAAACAGAAAAAAGAGAAGGACCCCCCCCTCCGGCCCAACTGGGCCGAAAGCCCAGGCCGGCCCAATTGTGCCCCCCCCTGGCCTTATATGGGCCCCCAGCGGCCAAACCCTAATCCCCACCCCCTACTCCTCGCCTCTCTCCTCCCCCCCCCCTCGTCTGGATCGGGATCCCCGATCCCGTCCGCCCGCGCTCGCCGACGCCGCCCGTCGCCGCCTCCCCCTCGTCAGCCCCACCTCCCGATCAGATCGGGATCGGGATCGCGGGAACGGCCCCGTCGCCGACGCCGCTCGCCGTCGCCGTTGGACGCCGCCGCCCGGAGCCCCGGCCTCCCGCCGGCCGCACCTCGTCTACGTCGCCGTCGTCCCCGTGTCGACCGCCACCGAACCCCCCGCTGCCCCGTCCCTACGAGCACGGGTGAGGCCTCGGGCCTCTTCCCCCCTCTATGCTCCCCGACCTCCCCGCGCGCACCGCGCCCCCGTGCCGCCGCTCACCGCGCTGCGCGCATGCTCACGCGTCGCCGCGCCCCGGCTCGCGCCCGACCGCGCTGCGCGCGCCCCGCTCGCGCCCACTCCAGCCGCCGCTGCCGCTCGTCCTCTCGCCTCTGCCTCCGCTCGCCGCGGCCACCCGCACGCGCGCGCGCCCCCACACCTCGCCCGCGCGCTCGCCCGCATCGCTCGCCGTGGCCCCGCGCTCACCACCGACCCATCCAGCCGCGCCTCGCCGGCGCCCGTGGCCAGCGCCCGGGCGCACCCTGGACGCGCCCGCTCGGGCTGCGCCCACGCCCGCCCCGTGTGGCCGTATGGGCCACTGCCCGGTGGGCCCCGACCCCCCCCTGGCCCGCTGGCAGTGGGGCCCCGCCCCGAAAACGTTTAAAAAAAAAGGGATTAAGATTAAATAAAAATAAATAATTAAAATAATTAATTAATTAATTAGTTAATTAATCCTGATTAGGTTAATCTAATTAACTAATTAGTGTTAATTAATCAGTAATTAAATTAATTAAACCTAATTAACCTAACAGCCTATGACAGGTGGGACCCACCCTGTCAGGTGGCTGCTGACGTCAGCATGATGTCATGCTGACGTCATCAATCACTGTTTCGGATAATGTTGAATTAAATAATTAATTAAATTTCAGAAATTAATAAAAACTTTAGAAAATCATATCTTTTAAACCGTAACTCCGATGAAAATACTTTGTACATGAAACTTGCTCAGAACGACGATACGAACCCGGATACGCCCTCTGTATTCCCGTCAGATGCCCGTAGCTATAAGAACGTTGAACAATTAGACCGATTTCGATAAATGAATAGTGTCCGACTTTAATTAAATAAATCCGAATAAATTCCTAAATTAACTAAATCATTTAGTTAGGCAGTAGAACACCCCGGCATATCATTTAGGCATGTCATACATATTGTTTGCATTATTGCCGTGAATTTATTGTTTCTCTCCCCCTCCTTCTCTCTCGATAGACGCCGAGACCGACGACGCTGCACCAGGATACGACTACTCTACCGACGAGCAGCCCGTTGACGACCTCCCTCTCTTGCCAGAGCAACCAGGCAAGCCCCCCCCCCCTTGAGCATTCCAGATATCGCCCATTCTATTCTCCTGCTTGCATTAGATTTCGCTACTGTTAATGTATGCTCCTATTCTGATGCATAGCCTGCTGTTGTAACCTGTTCATTGCTATCTTACCTGCCTATGATAAACTGTTTAGTATAGGTTGGTATGAACCATCTGTGACCCCACCACCTTACTTTGTCGCCCCTGCTTGTTCATCAACGACTCGATCAACGTGATCGTCGATCAGAGACAGACGCCTCACTTCACACCCCCCCTTAGTTGTACGACTCTGCGTAGTAACTATCGAGTGCCGAGGGTGATACCTCGTAACGCACTCCTGATGAATACTCTGCAGCATAGCTGTACGGTCGTGGTCATCGAGGGTGATTCCTCCTTCTCCATGTCCGATACGACTCTGTCGTGCAACCCCTCAGTGTGAACCTCGAGGGTGATACCTCTTACGTTCACCCTGATGATTATGACCACACGGTTACTTGACCTTTTTCACAGGCGGGTCCACCCTGGTGGGTACCCGCTGGGGATCTATGATTTCGGGTGTGCCGGAAGGGCACTCGAGTGTGACATTGTGGCGGAGCATCAGAGACTCTGATTGTCTCCTCTTGATACTAATTGAGCCTATTGGATTTGGGTGTGTGATCTGAGTGGGTCGACGTGCCCTATACGCACTGCCACCACGCGGGATAATGGTTATGGGGACCTCTGCGATGTACGTTTCGCCGAAAGCTTATCAGACGTCACGATTCACCGTGCGGGCTGATCGTCGGGATTGGGCTGGATACTTCACTGGCGAGTTCAGTGTCGCGCCTGCACCCCGGCCAGCCACGCAACGCGCAGGGTGCCCAGGGCGATGGCCCGAGACCCCTGGGTGCATAGGTTAGTCCGGCGTGCTGACCTCTCTGCTGAGCCTAGGTAGAGCGCTGCTTCGTGTTGATCTTCCGAGGACGGGCATTACCCAGCAAGTATGTCCGGCCAGAGTTGATCGAGCGTGTTGGGTAACAGTAGTGCACCCCTGCAGGGATGAATCTTCTATCGATAGCCGGTCCTACGGTAAAGGACGCTCAGTTTGTGTATCCCGATCTACTACTTAAACTGGATACTTGTTACTTAATTGAAGCTTCGGGATTACTTTCTCGCTGGGAGTCCAGGAAGGATCTTTGAGCTGTACTTCAACATGTTTGCTAAATAAAATGCTATTCTACTCTCTTCTACTGCTGCAAGATGATGGCTTTGAGAAGATGTTTAAAGATGCTAGTCTTCGATAGGACTAGGCCTTTCTCTCTATTCTGGCATTTCTCCAGCCCAGTCCACATATACAGCCTTTTCTCCATTGATAATGTTGCATATGTAGTATAGATCCTTGCTTGCTGAGTACTTCGGATGAGTACTCACGGTTGCTTTATTTTCTCCTTTCCCCCATATACCCCACCTTGATGATACACCAGACGATGGAGTCCAGGAGCCAGACGCCACCACCGGAGCCTACTACCAGGCGGGTCCAGAGGGCACGTACTACTGGATCGAGCCAGCTGACCAGGAGTAGGATCGGAGGCTCCCAGGCAGGAGGCCAACGCCTTTCGATCTAGTGTCGCTGTTTGTGCTAGCCTTCTTAAGGCATAACTTGTCTAACTATGTCTGTACCCAGATATTATTTGTATGACTGACTTATGTATTCGGATCTTCGGATCCCTGGTCTGTAATATTGTGGACCTCCGTTTATTTGTGTTTAGAGTTGTGTTGTGATATCTTCCCGTGAGTCCCTGGGCTTGATCGTACACGTTTGCGTGTATGATTAGTGTACGATTGAACCGGGGGCGTCACAGATCTGGCCCTTCACCGTTTCTTATATTCCCGGAGATCCGTACCTCCGATTGCGCTGAGATTTTAACACGATTTTTTTCCATAAATTATCTTTCTTACTCCAGAAGAAGGGCTCCAAACGATGTTCGAGGAAGGCACAAGACACCAGGGCGCGCCTGGGGCCTGGGGCGCACCCTGGTTGGTTGTGGGCATTGTGGGCCCCCGTTTGCATTGATTCCACCTACCAAAAATCACATAAATTCCAAAATAATTCTCTGTAAATTTTTATCGCGTTTGGACTTCGTTTGATATGGATTTTCTGCGATACAAAAAACATGCAAACAACAGGAACTGGCAGAGGGCACTGGATCAATAGGTTAGTCCAATAAATCATATAAAAAGTTTCCAAAAATATGTGAAAGTTGAATAATATTGGCATGAAACAATCAAAAAATATAGATACGACAGAGACGTATCAGGGAGCAAAAAATCAGAGAGAAGGATTCATCGTGTTTTACGATACGGAGCCACCGCCACCTCCTGTTCTTCCTCGAGAGGCCAGATCTGGAGTCCGTTCGGGGCTCCGGAGAGGGGAAATCGTCGCCATCGTCATCGTCAACCATCCTCCATCACCAATTTCATTATGCTCACCGCCGTGCGTGAGTAATCCCATCGTAGGCTTACTAGACAGTGATGGGTTGGATGTGATTTATCATGTAATCGAGTTAGTTTTGTTAGGGTTTGATCCCTAGTATCCACTATGTGCTAAGATTGATGTTGCTATGACTTTGCTATGCTTAATGGTTGTCACTAGGGCCCGAGTGCCATGATTTCAGATTTGAAGCTATTATGTTTTCATGAATATATTTGTGTTCTTGATCCTATCTTGCAAGTTATAGTCACCTACTACGTGTTATGATCCGGCAACCCCGGAGTGACAATAGTCGGGACACTTCCTGGTGATGATCGTAGTTTGAGGAGTTCATGTATTCACTAAGTGCTAATGCTTTGGTCCGGTTCTCTATTAAAAGGAGGCCTTAATATCCGTTAGTTTCCATTAGGACACCGCTGCCACGGGAGGGTAGGACAAAAGATGTCATGCAAGTTCTTTTTCATAAGCACGTATGACTATATATGGAATACATGCCTACATTATATTGATGAATTGGAGCTAGTTCTGTGTCACCCTAGGCTATAACTATTGCATGATGAATGCCATCCGACATAATTATCCATCATTGATCCATTGCCTACGAGCTTTTCACATATTGATCTTTGCTTCATTACTTTTCCGTTGCCACTGTTACAATTGCTACAAAACAGCTACTGTTACTTCTACAACCGTTACCGTTACTTCCATACTACTTTGCTACTAAATACTTAATTTGTTGCAAATATTATGTCTTTCAAGTGTGGTTGAATTGACAACTCAGCTGCTAATACTTGAGAATATTCTTTGGCTCCCCTTGTGTCGAATCAATAAATTTGGGTTGAATACTCTACCCTAAAAAACTATTGCGATCCCCTATACTTGTGGGTTATTAGTGTTCATACTTTTTCACTGTATAATCATGCTAGTTTATTTTTCTTACTTTCTTCTTGTGTGTTTGAAAAAACTTTGATAAAATAAAAAAAAATATTTCTCACTTCTTTTTAGTTTTTCTTTCTGGTTTAATTAGTTGTAGTATTAAAAGAAAACCCAAAAAGATTTCTCGTTCTTTTATGCTAATTGGGAGCTTTCCCGTGTAAATAGTTTTTCTCATTTTCACTTTTCTTTTGTTATGCTTTCTTCAGAAAAACAAAAACACCAAAAATATTTCAGTGTGTTTCTTTGAAATTATTTTCTTTCCTTTGGGTCGTAAGGAGAAGACCACGATGAAAATGTTGAGTGGCTCTCATATGCATTATTGTTGATCTAACAAAGAGCCCATATTACCTTGTCTTCTCCTTTGAATAAATGTTTGCATATTCCATCTTAGTCCACGGCACATGCTCTCTTATTATCATTACTCACATCGTTCGGTCGTGCAAGTCAAAGGCAATAACAACGAAATTTGATGAAATGGTTGAGATTAAGAAAAGCTAGTATGAACTCAACCTATTTTGTTTTTGTAAATATGATTAGCTCATCGTTCTCGATTCAGTATATTATAAATGAAACATGTTTGCAATGACAATTAGAGATCATAGTTACTCATGCCATGGTTAAATAGCTAGGAGTGGATAATGGTTTATCTTGAGTGTCAACATGCATTTAAAATGGTTATGATGTAGTATGATAGGATGGTATCCTCCTCTGAATAATTTGAGTGGCTTGAATTGGCACATGTTCACACATGTAGTTGAATCAAAACCAACATAGCCTCCACGATATTTATGTTCATGGTGATTTTTATCCTACTCATGCTTGTACCCAGTGTCTATTAATCTCAATGCTTGTTTATGACCGTTGTCGCTCTCGAGTTGGTCGCTCGTCAAGCTATTTGCTAGCCTTCACTCGTACTAAGTAGGAATACTGCTTGTGCATCCACTTCCTTAAACCCAAAGTTGTTCTATATGAGTCCACTATATCTAACATATATACGGTATTTACCTGCCGTTCCAAGTAAATTTGCATTTGCCAAACTATAAACCTTCAAATAATAATTTGCTTTTTATGCACGAATCACTAATGTAGCGACAGGGGGCTGTCAGTATCTTCCATGCTAGGTGGGTTATTCTCACGATTATTGTTTATTTGCTTGTCATTCACGAGAAAGTGGCTGGTAATTGGGATGCCAAGTCCTATGATCAAAAATCAAAATCAAAATATAATAATGAAACAAAACTCCCTCGTATTGTTGTTGGTTTGGAGGGCACCCGAGGATTCAGCTAGCCATGGCTCGTGTTTGTTGGTGGTGGGGGAGTAAAAACTTTACAATTTTGTTTGGGAACCGCCTATAATGTGTCTAGCATGGAAGATATTGAAATCTCTCGGTTGTTATATTGACAATGAAAGCATACCTTCTCAAAATTATATTCATCTCTGTTTTAAAAGCTTTGAGCTCTGGCACCTCTGCAAATCCTTGCTTCCCTCTGCGAAGGGCCTATCCATTTTCTTTTATTGTTGAGTCATCATCTTCTTATTAAAGCACCAGCTGGAGAGCACTATTGCCATATATATGCTTTGTGTTTAGTCGATGTTGAGTATGAGTGTGACTGGATCTCTTTTGCCATGAATTACATTGTCTAGTAAGTGCTTGAACTTCAGAGGTGCTCTGCATTTATGTTTTGCGGTCTCAGAAAGCGATAGCGAGATACCATTATATCATATTGTATCATGATTGTTTTCAAAAAGTGTTGTCATCCGAGATATCTTATCAGTTATGCTATTGATATGAGTAAATGTGAGACCTAAGTGTTATTGTGAATATGGTTAGTTCATGATCTTTGCTGAGAACCTGAACATCGGTTAGACATATTTGCTACAACAAGATTAAAAAGAGTTTGTAAAAGTTTTTCTTTGTCACTTTCAGTTTGTCAACTGAATTGCTTGAGGACAAGCAATGGGTTAAGCTTGGGGTAGTTGATACGTCTTCATCGTATCTACTTTTCCAAACTCTTTTGCCCTTGTTTTGGACTCTAATTTGCATGATTTGAATGGAAATAACCTGGACTGATGATGTTTTCAGCAGAATTGCCATGGTGTTGTTTTTGTGCAAAAATCAAAGTTCTCAGATTGACCTGAAAATTCACAGAGAAATTTTGTGGAATATATAAAAAATACTAGCGGAAAAATATACCAGAGGGGGGCCCACCCCCCCTCCAGGGCGTGCCTAGCGAGCTTGTGGGCCTCTTGGACCTCCGACAACCCTAACTTCGACTCCATATATACCTATTCGCCATGGAAAAAATCAGAGGGAATGATCCATCGCGTTTCATGATACGGAGCCGCTGCCTCCTCCCAATCTTCATCGGGAGGGCTGATCTGGAATCCGTTCGGGGCTCCGGAGGGTGGAATTCGACACCGTCGTCATCATCAACCTTCCTCCATCATCAATTTCATGATGCTCACCGCTGGGAGTGAGTAATTCCTTCGTAGGCTTATTGGACGGTGATGGGTTGGATGAGATTTATCATGTACTCGAGTTAGTTTTGTTAGGGCTTGATCCCTAGTATCCACTATGTTCTGAGATTGATGTTGCTATAACTTTTCTATGCTTAATGCTTGTCACTAGGGCCCGAGTGCCATGATTTCAGATCTGAACCTATTATGTTTTCATGAATATATGTGTGTTCTTGATCCTATCTTGCAAGTTATATGCACCTATTACGAGTTATGATCCGTATACCCCAAGGTGACAATAATTGGGATTCTTTCTTGTGATTATCGTAGTTTGAGGAGTTCATGTATTCACTAAGTCCTAATGCTGTGTTCTTGTTCTCTATTAAAAGGAGACCTTAATATCCCTTAGTTTTCTTATGGACACCGCTGATGACCCACAAGTATATGGGATCAATTGTAGCCTTTTCGATAAGTAAGAGTGTCGAACCCAACGAGGAGCAGAAGGAAATGACAAGCGGTTTTCAGCAAGGTAATGTCTGCAAGTACTGAAATTGTAAGTATCAGAGTAGTTTGATAACCAGATAATTTGTAACGAGCAGGTAACAATAATAGTAACAAAAGTGCAGCAAGGTAGCCCAATCCTTTTGAGGCAAAGGACAGGCCAAAACGGTCTCTTATAATAAGCAAAGCATTCTTGAGGGTACACGGGAATTTCATCTAGTCACTTTCATCATGTTGGTTTGATTCGTGTTTGCTACTTTGATAATTTGATATGTTGGTGGACCGGTGCTTAGGTGCTATTCTTACTTGAACAAACCTCCTACTTATGATTAACCCCCTCGCAAGCATCCGCAACTACGAGAAAAGTATTAAGAATAAATTCTAACAATAGCATTAAACTTTTGGATCCAATCGGTCCCTTACGGAATAGCGCATAAACTAGGGTTTAAGCTTCTGTCACTCTCGCAACCCATCATCTAATAACTACTCCACAATGCATTCCCTTAGGCCCAAATAAGGTGAAGTGTCATGTAGTCGAAGTTCACATGACACCACTAAGGGAATCACAACACACATACTATCAAAATATCGAACACATTCAAGTTCACATGATTACTTGCAACATGATTTCTCCCGTGACCTCAAGAACAAAAGTAACTAATCACAAATGATAATCATGCTCAAGATCATAGGGGTATTAAATTGCATATTGGATCTGAACATATAATCTTCCACCAAATAAACCATATAGTAATCAACTACAAGATGAAGTCAACACTACTAGTCACCCACAAGCACCAATCTATAGTTCCGGTACAAAGATTGAACACAAGAGATGAACTAGGGTTTGAGAGGAGATGGTGTTGTTGAAGATGTTGATGGAGATTGCCCTCTCCAAGATGGGAGAGTTGTTGGTGATGATGATGACGGTGATTTCCCCCTCCTGGAGGGAAGTTCTCCCGGCGGAATCGCTCTGCCGGAGGGAAAAAGTGCTCCTGCCAAGTTCCGCCTCGAGACGGCGGCGGTCCGTCCCGAAAGTCCTCTCTCCAGATTTTTTCTAGGTCAAAATGACTTATATACCAGAAGATGGGCACCGGAGGTGGGCCGAGGGGAGCACAACCCACCAGGGCGCGCCTGGGCTCCCTGGCATGCCCAGGTGGGTAGTGCCCACCTGGTGGGCCCCCTATTGTACTTGTTGGCTCCAATATTTCTCATTTATTCCATAAAAAATCCCCGGAAAGTTTCATCTCATTTGGAGTTATGCAGAATAGGTAGCCAGATGTAGCTTTTTCAGGTCCAGATTTCCAGCTGCCGAAATTCTCCCTCTTTGTGTGTACCTTGCATATTATGAGAGAAAATACATTACAATTACTCCAAAAAGCATTATTATGCATAAAAACATCATAAATAACAGTATTAAAACATGATGCAAAATGGACGTATCAACTCCCCCAAGCTTAGACCTCGCTTGTCCTCAAGCGAAAACCGAAATCGAAAAACATGTCCACATGCTTAGAGAGAGAGGTGTCGATAAAACAAAATACTGACATAGAAGCATCATGTAGTTTTATTATAACAGCAACAAACTTTAACATAAAACTTTTATCATAGAACTTTTATCATAGACTTCTCATGAATAAGTAACAATTCATCACACAATCGAAGTATAAAGCATAAACTCTATTAGAAACCAACAAACTATGTTCTAAGTCAACTTTGCAACTACAATTCATCATCTTTTCAGGAAGGGTCACGTATCGGAGCCTTTAGGCAAGTCCACATACTCAACCATCATATAGTCTTCTATGATTGCTAACACTCATCGCATACACATGAGCAAAACGCTTCAACCGGACACATAGAAAGATATGGGCTTATAGTTTCGCCTCCCAACGTATTCACCTCAAGGGTGATGTCAACAATAATAACTCATGCTACCCATATTCAACTGGACATATGTGCCTAGATCTTTCCTCACCACATGATGCTTGCCAAAGGAGAAAAATAAAAGGAAAAGAGAGAAGAACTTTGACTCTTGCATAAAAGTAAATACATAAAAGTAAAAGATAGGCCCTTCGCAGAGGGAAGCAGAGGTTGCCATGCGCTTATTTGTTTGTATGCTCAACCCCTTAATGCAAAAGAACATCACATTATATTGCCCCTTGTGATGGCAACCTTTATTATGCAGTCTGTCGCTTTTATTCTTCACCATCACAAGTTCGTACAACGCTCAATTTTCTCTTACACCAAATGATCTTACACTTTTAGAAGCAATTTTTATTGCCTTATTGCACCGATGACAACTTACTTGAAGGATCTTACTCAATCCATAGGTAGATATGGTGGACTCTCGAAAATAAGATTTGGGTTTAAGGGTTCTTTGGATGCACAAGTAGTATCTCTACTTAGTGCGGAATTTTTGGCTAGCAAAGACGGGGGCAAGCACCACATGTTGAATGATCTATGACAATATAACTTCTATGTGAATATGAACAAACATAAATCATTAAGTTGTCTTCCTTGTCCAACGTCCACAATTTTGGCATATAATATTTTGATGGGGGCTCACAATCACAAAAGATTTCCATGATAGTGTATTTATATGTGAATCTTCTCTTCCCTTATTAATTCTTTAATGAGTTGCATCATTGACTAATGCTATGTTTGTCAATCTCTAATAAAATTTTCTACTTATACTTTTCCTTATGTGGTGTTATCACCTACCATAGGATTAGCATATGATCTTTTCATTTATTTCCTTTCTCTTTATTGAAACATGAAAGTAAAGAAAGCAAAAACTAAAGCTAAACATTATTATATATCTCGCACACGATTACAAGGATGGATTACTAAGCAAGCTCTCAAAAAGAAAGGATCGAACTAAACTTTTATTCATCTAAAGAAAAAGATAGCCATGGATCGAACTAAGAAAAGTAAAGGCAAAAGGTAGTGGGGGTGATAAGATACCGGGGCACCTCCCCCAAGCTTGGCGGAAGCCAAGGGGAGTGCCCATACCCGATACTCAATTTTCTTTTGGTGATGAAGAAGGAGGTGGTGGTGATGATGAAGTAGAAGCGATCCTGTCCTTCAAGATCAAGAGATTCTCCAATCTACGGATGATGCTCCAAAGGAAGATGATCTTCTTCTTCCTCCTCGGCAGGCAGTGCTTGTTCGATCACCGGCGTTTGATCTCCGGTAGCCTCCTTGCCCGTGTCCTCCTTGGGTGCTCCGACAGCCTCTTCCCTCTTTAGCTCGATCTTCATCAACCAAGTATCCTCTTCCACATTGTTAGAGGAAGAAGAAGACATGATGCCTGGCTTAAAAGATCTGACAGAAAACAACAAGAAAAGAGAACAGGAGATTTCTCCGCGATACGGAGGTCAATAGGTTCGGGGGGTATATAAAGATTTTTTATCTTGGGAAACATGCAAACGGAAGAAAAACGGAGTCCGGAAGGTACCCGAGGTGGGCACAACCCACCTGGGCGCGCTTGGCAAGCCAGGCGTGCCCTGGTGTCTTGTGCCCACCAGGGGTGCCTTCCTGGTTGCTTCTTATTTTCCTAATTTTCTAAATATTACAAAACTGACAAAAAATATTTTTGCGGATTTTTCAGAGTCCGTTTACTTTCCGTATCACGTACCTCCTCTTTTTCACGATTCTGGAGTGTTTCGGAAGGACTCTTTTATGTGTTCTTCCGGTGTCATAGTTTGGAAAATATTACTTTCAACATTAATGGGCGTACCTGAGATATAATGTTTTATTCGTTGCCCATTAACAACCTTCGGGTTAGTACCTTCGGCATTATTTATTTTGATAGCTCCTGACCGATAAACTTCCTCGATAACATAGGGTCCTTCCCATTTGGAGAGGAGTTTTCCTGCAAAGAATCTGAAACGAGAGTTGTACAAAAGAACATATTCTCCAACTTTGAACTCACGCTTTTGGATTCTTTTATCATGCCATCTTTTAACTTTTTCTTTAAATAACTTGGCATTTTCATAAGCTTGGGTTCTCCATTCATCTAATGAGCTAATATCAAATAACCTCTTTTCACTGGCAAGTTTGAAATCATAGTTGAGTTCTTTAATTGTCTAATATGCTTTATGTTCTAAGTCAAGAGGCAAATGACAAGCTTTTCCATAAACCATTCCATAAGGAGACATACCCATAGGATTTTTATATGCTGTTCTATAAGCCCAAAGTGCATCATCTAATTTCTTAGACCAATTCTTCTGGGACCTATTGACAGTCTTTTGCAAAATTAATTTTATTTCTCTATTGCTAAGTTCAACTTGACCACTATACTGAGGATGATAGGGTGATGCAATTCTATGGTTAACATCATACTTGGCAAGCAGTTTACGAAAAGCACCATGAATAAAGTGTGAACCACCATCAGTCATTAAATATATAGGTACTCCAAACCTTGGGAAAATAACTTCCTTAAGCATTTTAATAGAGGTGTTGTGATCAGCACTACTGGTTGGAATAGCTTCTACCCACTTAGTAACATAATCAACATCAACCAAAATATGAGTATACCCATTAGAGGAAGGAAAAGGTCCCATGAAATCAAATCCCCAAACATCAAATGGTTCAACAGCAAGAGAATAATTCATAGGCATTTCTTGACGCTTACCGATATTACCTATTCTTTGACATTCATCACAAGATAAGACGAACTTACGAGCATCCTTGAAGAGAGTAGGCCAATAAAAACCAGATTGTAATACCTTATGAGCAGTTCTGTCTCCCGCATGATGTCCTCCATAAGCTTCGGAGTGACATTTCCATAGGATTTGTCCCTGTTCATGCTCAGGTACACAACGTCTAATAATACCATCTAGTCCTTCTTTATAAAGATGTGGGTCATCCCAGAAGTAATGTCTTAAATCATAGAAGAATTTTTTCTTTTGTTGGTATGTAAAGCTAGGTGGTAAATATTTAGCAACAATGTAATTAGCGTAATCAGCATACCAAGGAGTGTTATTAGAAACATTTATTGCAGCTAACTGCTCGTCAGGAAAGCTATCATCAATAGGTAGTGGGTCATCAAGGACATTTTCAAGCCTAGACAAGTTATCAGCTACGGGATTCTCCGCTCTTTTTCTATCAGTAATATGCAAATCAAATTCTTGTAGCAAGAGAACCCACCTAATGAGTCTAGGTTTAGCATCTTTATTTTTCATAAGATATTTTATAGCAGCATGATCGGTGTGAACAGTCACTTTGGAATCAACAATGTAGGATCTAAAATTATCACAAGCTAACACAACTGCTAAGAATTCTTTTTCAGTAGTAGCATAATTTCGTTGGGCACTGTCTAGAGTTTTACTAGCATAATCGATAACATTTAGTTTCTTATCAACTCTTTGTCCTAGAACAGCACCAAGAGCATAATCACTAGCATCACACATAATTTCAAAAGGCAAGTTCCAATCAAGTGGTTGAACAATAGGTGCAGTAATTAAGACTTTCTTGAGTGTTTTGAAGGCTTCTAAACAATCATCATCAAAAATGAAAGGAGTGTCCTTTTGCAAAAGATTTGTAAGAGGCCTAGAAATTTTAGAAAAGCCTGTGATAAATCTCCTATAGAAACCAGCATGACCAAGGAAACTACGAATACCTTTGATATCCTTAGGACATGGGATTTTCTCAATTGCATCAACCTTAGATTTGTCCACCTCAATACCTCTTTCAGAAATTTTATGGCCCAAAACAATACCTTCATTAACCATAAAGTGGCACTTCTCCCAATTGAAGACAAGATTTGTTTGCTCACATCTCTGCAAAACTCGATCAAGGTTTCTTAAACAATCATCAAAAGACTTCCTATAAACAGAAAAGTCATCCATGAAAACCTCAACAATCTTTTCACAAAAGTCAGAGAATATAGGAGTCATACATGTTTGAAAGGTAGCAGGTGCATTGCATAAACCAAAAGGCATACATCTATAAGCATAAGTTCCAAAGGGACAAGTGAAAGTGGTCTTTTCTTGATCAGGTTGAGAAACAGGTATTTGTGCAATACCAGAATATCCATCAAGGAATCAAAAATGTGTGTGCTTTGACAATCTTTCTAGCATTTGATCAATAAAAGGCAAATGGTATTGATCTTTTCTAGTTGCTTTGTTTAATTTTCTAAAATCAATTACCATTCTATAGCTTGTAACAATTCTTTGTGGGATGAGTTCATTTTTATCATTAGGAACAACAGTAATTCCTCCCTTCTTAGGGACACAATGAACATGACTTACCCACCTACTATCAGCTATAGGATAGATTATACCGGCTTCCAGAAGTTTTAATATTTCCGTTCTTACCAGTTCTTTCATCTTCGGATTTAACCGACGTTGGTGATCAACAATGGGTTTAGCATCAGGTTCCATATTAATTTTGTGCTGACATAGAGTGGGACTAATGCTCTTAAGATCATCAAGAGTATATCCAATAGCAGCTCGGTGCTTCCTTAGAACTTTCAATAGTCTTTTTTCTTCATGTTCTGAAAAGTTAGCACTAATAATAATAGGATATATCTTTTTCTCATCAAGATAAGTATATTTCAAAGTGTCTGGCAATTGTTTTAATTCAAACACATGATCACCTTTAGGTGGAGGAGGACCTCCTAGAGTTTCAATAGGCAAATTGTGTTTAAGCAGAGGACGTTGTTCAAAGAAAATCTCATCTATTTCATTTCTTTCATGCATATGTAAATCATTTTCATGGTGTAGCAGATATTGTTCTAAAGGATCAGTAGGAGGCACAACAATAGAAGCAAGACCAATTATTTCATCCTTACTAGGCAATTCTTTTTTATGAGGTTTTCTACTAAACTTGGAAAAGTTAAACTCATGAGACTCATCACCAAAACTAACACCGACAGTTTGTTTCTTACAATCTATTTTAGCATTAATGGTGTTCAAGAAAGGTCTACCGAAGATAATGGGACAAAAATCATCTTGTGGGGAACCAAGAACAAGAAAATCAGTAGGGTATTTTATTTTCCCACACAAGACTTCAACATCTCTAACAATCCCAATTGGTGATATGGTGTCTCTATTAGCAAGTTTAATAGTAACATCTAAGTCTTCTATCTCAGCGGGTGCTATGTCATTCATAATTTCTTGATATAAGGTAAAGGGAATAGCACTCACGCTAGCACCTATGTCACATAAACCATGATAGCAGTGATCTCCTATTTTAACTCAGACAACGGGCATGCCAACAACGGGTCTACGAATATCTAACTTATCAGGTTTGACAATTCTAGTAGCTTCATTACAGAAGTAAATAACATGCCCATCTATGTTTTCTTCCAGGAGATCCTTAACCATAGCAACACTGGGTTCTACTTTGATTTGTTCATCAGGTTTAGGTGTTCTAATATAACTTTTGTTGACCACAGTTGAAACTCTAGCATGTTCCTTTATCCTAACAGGGAAAGGTGGTTTCTCAATATAAGCAGTAGGAACAACTGGATCAACATTATAAATAATAGTTTCCTCTTTAGCTGGTACCGGTTCTTTAATTTCCTTCTTAATAGGTGGGTGATATTTAAACCACTTCTCCTTGGGAAGATCAACATGAGTAGCAAATGATTCACAAAAGGAGGCTACTATCTCAGAGTCAAGTCCATATTTAGTGCTAAACTTTTAAAATGCATCGGTATTCATAAAAGATTTAACACAATCATACTTAAGCTTAATACCTGACTCTTTACCTCCATCGAGTTCCCAATCTTCATAGTGGCGTTTAATTCTTTCTAAAAGATCCCACCGGAATTCAATGGTCTTCTTCATAAAGGAACCAGTACAAGAAGTATCAAGCATGGATTGATCATCACGAGAAAGCCGAGCATAAAAATTTTGAATAACAATTTCTCTTGAGAGCTCATGATTGGGGCATGAATATAACATTGACTTAAGCCTCCCCCAATCTAGAGCAATACTTTCTCCTTCACGAGGCCAAAAATTATATATGTAATTCCGGTCATGATGAACTAGATGCATAGGATAATTTTTTTGGTGAAACTCCAGTTTCAATCGATTCCAATTCCAAGATCCAATATCATCGCATAGCCTATACCATGCCAATGCCTTTCCTGTCAAAGATAAAGGGAAAACCTTCTTCTTAACTTCATCCCTGGGTAAACTTGCAAGCTTAAACAATCCACAAATTTCTTCCACATATATCAAGTGCATATCAGGATGTTCGGTTCCATCTCCTGCATAAGGATTAGCTAGCAGTTGTTCTATCATACCCGAAGGAATTTCATATTCAATATTTTCAGTAGGTGCAGTAGGTTGAGGGGTAACTAATTGTGGTTCCGGTCGAGGTGAAGATACCCCGAACAAACCCCTCAAAGGATTGTTTTCCATAGTAACAAGTGACAATAAATTTCAGCACGTAGTAATAATTTTTTCCTTACCAATTTTCACTTACCAAAAGCGCTTCACTCCCCGGCAACGGCGCCAGAAAATTGCCTTGATGACCCACAAGTATATGGGCACAATTGTAGCCTTTTCGATAAGTAAGAGTGTCAAACCCAACCAGGAGCAGAAGGAAATGACAAGCGGTTTAATTTCAGCAAGGTAATGTCTGCAAGTACTGAAATTGTAAGTAGCAGAGTAGTTTGATATCTAGATAATTTGTAACAAGCAAGTAACAATAGTAGTAACAAAAATGCAGCAAGGTAGCCCAATCCTTTTGAGGCGAAGGACAGGCCAAAACGGTCTCTTATAATAAGCAAAGCATTCTTGAGGGTACACGGGAATTTCATCTAGTCACTTTCATCATGTTGGTTTGATTCGTGTTCGCTACTTTGATAATTTGATATGTGGGTGGACCGGTGCTTAGGTGCTGTTCTTACTTGAACAAACCTCCTACTTATGATTAACCCCCTCGCAAGCATCCGCAACTACGAGAAAAGTATTAAGAATAAATTCTAACCATAGCATTAAACTTTTGGATCCAATCGGTCCCTTACGGAATAGCGCATAAACTAGGGTTTAAGCTTCTGTCACTCTCGCAACCCATCATCTAATAACTACTCCACAATGCATTCCCTTAGGCCCAAATATGATGAAGTGTCATGTAGTCGACGTTCACATGACACCACTAAGGGAATCACAACACACATACTATCAAAATATCGAACCCATATCAAGTTCACATGATTACTTGCAACATGATTTCTCCCGTGACCTCAAGAACAAAAGTAACTACTCACAAATGATAATCATGCTCAAGATCAGAGGGGTATTAAATAGCATATTGGATCTGAACATATAATCTCCCACCAAATAAACCATATAGTAATCAACTACAAGATGTAATCAACACTACTAGTCACCCGCAAGCACCAATCTTTAGTTCCGGTACAAAGATTAAACGCAAGAGATGAACTAGGGTTTGAGAGGAGATGGTGTTATTGAAGATGTTGATGGAGATTGACCTCCCCAAGATGGGAGAGTTGTTGGTGATGATGATGATGATGATTTCCCCCTCCGGGAGGGAAGTTCCCCCGGCGGAATCGCTCCGCCGGAGGGCAAAAGCGCTCCTGCCCAAGTTCTGCCTCGAGACGGCGGCGCTCCGTCCCGAAAGTCCTCTCTCCTAATTTTTTCTAGGTCAAAATGACTTATATACCAGAAGTGCCCACCTGGTGGGCCCCCTCTGGTACTTGTTGGCTCCAATATTTCTCATTTATTCTATAAAAAATCCCTGTAAAGTTTCAGCTCATTTGGAGTTGTGCAGAATAGGTAGCCTGACGTAGCTTTTTCAGGTCCAGATTTTTAGCTACCGGAATTCTCCCTCTTTGTGTGTACCTTGCATATTATGAGAGAAAAGACATTACAATTACTCCAAGAAGCATTATTATGCATAAAAACATCATAAATAACAGTAGGAAAACATGATGCAAAATGGACGTATCACCCGGTGCCACAGGAGGGTAGGACAAAAGATGTCATGCAAATTCTTTTTCATAAGCATGTATGACTATATACGGAATACATGCCTACATTACATTGATGAATTGGAGCAAGTTATGTGTCGCTCTAGGTTATGACTGCTACATGATGAATATTATTCAACACAATTATCCGTCGCTGATCCAATGCCTATGAGATTTTCACATATTGATCTTTGCTAAGTTACTTTTGCCGTTGTTGCTGTTAAAATCACTACAAAATTGCTATTGTTACTATTACGGCTGTTACCGTTACTTCCATACTAGTTTGCTACTATATACTTTGCTGCAGATATTAAGTCTTTCAGGTGTGGTTGAATTGATAACTCAACTGCTAATACTTGCGACTATTCTTTGGATCCCCTTGTGTCGAATCAATAAATTTGGGCTGAATACTCTACCCTCGAAAACTGTTGCGATCCCTTATACTTGTGGGTTATCAGGTACCCAAAAATCTTCTTTCTCCTATCCTCTAATCAGGTTTTAATGTTCAACAGCTGCGGTGCCCAAAAATCTTCTTTCTCTTACCCTATAATCAGGTTTTGGACATCAGTTTTTCCATCATCCATTGGAGATGATAATTAGTCATGGCACTGGATTGCTCACCGTGCATCTAAACCAATTATCCCGATCCTCACATGCATCCCTGGGATCCATAAGCATGTCTATTTTCTTTACGTTTGGTAAGTGTCCAATTTGACATACATACATACATACATAACGTGAAAGTCAATCACAAGAACTTCGGGATCATCTGCTCCGTCAACTTTTGAAGTACTCTCCAGCCCTAGTCACGACAAGCTTTTTCTTTCCCCTATCGCAAGGTGACTAGGGAAAGCCTTCCTCCCTTTGATATCCGTCGACGAGCCCGTGGATTCGCCTCCCCTCCGCCTGCCGCTCCGGCGGCCGATGGCAGGGAGGGTGTTCCTGGTGCCTCGGCTTAGATAGGTAGGGTTTTAGTTCTCGCAAGGGCGGCGCTCGGACGAGTGCAGGTGCTTCTTCTTCGAGTCAGTCCTCCAGGCTCCGATCCTCCTCAAGTTTGTTTGTCGGGACGGATTAGACGAAGCTCCGGCGTAGATTCCTGCCAGCTCATCGGAGCAGCGAGGTTAGGGTTTCTCGTCGTGCAGACGCAACGGGGAGATTTGCTGTCACGTTCTTCAGATCGATTCAAGGATTCAATGGCGACGACTGCGGCTCCGAACGCTGGTCCTTGGGGGCACGTGCGTGAAGACTTCCCAGCTGTTATCGACAAGGTCAGGCTAGCTCCGGTATGGGAGCGGCGACATCGGTGCGTCGGTGGCTCGTTCTGGCGGCGGCAATGGTCGTTCGGTTGTCCATGGACGTCGATGTATTTTTTTATTATGTTTGGGATGCTTTGTACTTTCGGTGAATCTTTATAATAAATATGATATTTTTGCAAAAAAAAAAACACTTCCGAAGTACTCCCCATAATGTCAAAAATGATATTACATTTGAGGGCGAGGGAGTACTATTCTATGGATCATGTTTGAATGTATTAACAAGCATCTGATAGTTAATTTAGCTGGGTCGTCCTTCACTTCACTGGGGAGTACAATCGACTCAGTGATTCCTTATTTACTTAACCAAGGGTAACACTGAAGCAAGCAAGCTGGGCACAACGAATATGAATTTGATCTTGTGTTAGTTGTCTTTATCCGCATGCAAAATGTGATTCTAACAAGTCTCCTTGCTTGTTTTTCCATGGGTTGTTATTTCTGCGAAATAGCTACGTGCCCATGCATAAATGTCAAGGTCAATGGTGAGAACTTCGAGGTCAACCCCCAATATCAACTACTCAACTCTCTCATCCGGCTCACCGAGTGCTGAGCTTCTCTAGCAAAAGATTTTTCCCTTTTTTGCCCATTGTATTTTTCTTTAGATTTCTCACCATATATGGGAACGTGAACTTTCACTTAAATTAGTGGATTGGATCTATTTTATTCTAGAGTTAACCGGATGGCTCAAAAGCATCTTCCTAATTGGAGTAAATAGCATAAAACTACTAGAGTTAATTCGGCCTAGGGTTTTAAAAAATTACAAGATTTTTTTTCCCGCTGATAACTATCAAGTCCGGGTCGGCTGTCTCAGAAAACCTTGATGACTGGCCGTTTTACCGTGATTATGATAGTTGGGCCCCACGCATAAGAGCTCTGGTTGTTTGACTGTTTGTTTGACCATTAGGGTCGGCCTGCACATAAATTTAAGAAAGCAATCAGGTCCCTGTAAGTTTGTAAAAAAGCAAACAAGTCCTTGTATCTTTTCAATCGGGTCCCTACATTTTTTTTTGCAAAAAGCAATCGTGCCCCTGCTCCAAATCACAGCAGCCACTGGCGCGGCTCCTCTCGGTCCCAAGCTCTCCTGCTCGGACCTCGTAACACCGCCTCCTCTGGCCGGCGAGACGTGCCCGTAGCCGCCATGATCTCCCCGCCGCGCGGCCTCTCTGCCTCCCTCTTCCCATGTCAGCTCGAGATGGTTCCAGGCAGGCGATGGGCTGGGTTCAGGCGAAGCTCCTTGCTAGCAGCTGCTCCTGGCCATGGCACACTTCCTCACCTATGCGTCCGACGCCATGCGACCGCTGTCGCTGAGATGGCCAACCTCCTCACCTGTGGCCGTTGTCGACGCCTTCGCCGGCCTCCTCGAGCTCGCCGCTGACGATGACACGGACGACCTGCGCCGCTGCTGGAGCGCGTGCCTCCCGCCGCCTCGGACGAGGCCGGCTCTGGTATGCCTCCTCGTCGCAACCTCCAAAACTAGGAGCTCCGACGAACTCCTATTACAGCCATGGGGAGGCTAGGGAGGGGAAGGGAGAGTCGCCGCCAGCTTGGGAGGGGAGGGGAGGATAGCCAGCTCGGGAGGGAGAGGGTCGCCGGCTTGGGAGAGAGATCACAGGAGGAGAGGAGAGAAGAGACATAGAGATCAGGAAGAGAGGAAGAGGAAGCTGACGTACGGGACCCACATGTAAGTTAACAGTCAAAGTAAACAGTCAAACAAACGGCTATCTTACGTGTGGGCCCCAACTATGACAATCGTGATCAACTGATAAGGAATAGGAAATTTAGATTTATTGAAACAGTCGACCCCGGATTTGGTAGTTATCAGCGGAAAAGAAAATCGGTAGTTTTTTGGAACCCTAGCCCGAATTGTAGTAATTATGCTATTTACTCTCCAAATTGTCAATATCTAAATATATAAATATATCAATACTTTCATTTGGCCAATCTCTCTTATCATTTTGATACATCAATATCTTCACTGTATCATTGATTAGAACATAGTAACAAAAAATGGCATATATCGAGCTTGTATGAGCTTAACAGAGCTTGCATCTTGTAATCATCTTTCAGCTACACAAGTCAAGGTTCCATCGATCAAGATATGTAGACTTCCTATCAGCTTTTGAAGCCGTAGTAGACAGAAAAACAGAATGAGAGCTAGCCACCTCAAACATTTGAAAACCTTGGATAGATGGGGACTAAAGATTGCCAATAGAGCACGAAAATCCATCTCTGCACCCGAGCTCATCTGCACCCGCACTGATGAGAAAAATCAAAACAAATACTAGAATTTTTAAAAAATTTCAAAAAAAAATTATGCGGTAGACAATTTGATGCCTGAGGTCCTCTTCAATTTTCAAATCATTTGGACATCTGAGCAGCTCTCGGCAAAAAAGACAAATTGAGGGTCTGTAAAAAAGCTTACTGTTCATGTACTGTTTTGGCCCGATTTGTCTTTTTGCTGAGAGCTGCTCAGATGTCTAAATGATTTGAAATTTGAAGCAGGCCTTACGCATCAAATTTTCTACCGCACAATTTTTTTTTGGAATTGTTTGAATTTATTTGAATTTTTTACGAAACTTTTTCTAACCGGATGCAGATGAGCCTGGGCACCGAAACGCCACGTCCGATAGAGCATCCAAAAAAAATCTCACAGATTAATCTCTTCACTATTTATTACCTGCGTGATGTATCCAAGTCAACAAGCACTAATTAAGGCGCTAATTGTTTTATGCCTCCACTCAGACTTTGCTAAACATATTCATGGTCGGAAGCACTTTCCAAACCAATAGCGGAGCTGATGGCATACTGTCAAAGATTCTTATAATCAATGGATGGCTACTGCATGCAGCGGCACGTAAGCGCTCAAGTAAGTCGATTCGATTACAACGGCGGAGTTGTCGTTTACTTCGATTCCATCACTTGCTTGCCATCGGGCAGACAATGGCGACCACTTGTTAACCCGGCCCAAGGGGATCGGTTGACCGATCGAGCAAATTGCATGTTCATGGTAAAATCAACGCTTATCCAAGCCCACTTGATCGTCCATCATCCAGCTAATCAGTTCTTCATGCATGCATGGTTACTTGACCGTAGGATAAGCACAACCAGTAGCGGTTCTTTGGATTTTTGCCATGTGTGACATGAAAGTAAGATAAACACAACCGAGTAGACAATCCATGGTGCTGGCAAGAACGTGGTTTGGAATTTTCCCGTCTGCAATGGCGCCCGCCGATATACATGCCGAAGTCAATTACGAGAACTTCGAGGCAGCCTCTGTACCGTCAACTACTGGAGCTAGCTGTGTTCATCACTGGATGCCTGCATGTGTGTGTTGAATCGAACGATGCCAATGGAAGAGAGCATCCAAAGAAAATATCGCACACGGTAATATCTCCAGTCTTCATCGCTTACATGGTGTGTATCCAAGTCTTCAAGCACCAATTAATGCGCTAAATATTTAATCCTCCACTTCACATTGTCAACAAGGTCCACCCCACCAATATGGTCGCAAGCACTATAAATATGCATACAATCATTCACTCAGGACGTATCTCATCTTGCAAGAGTACACTTCCATAGAAAACACACACACAATGGTAGGCACAAAATTACTAGCTCTTGGTTTTCTTGTCCTATTGAGCATTGGATTGGCCAATGCTGCAAGGGTGGCTAGGTACTCCAGTGCCTCTGGAGTAGGAACGGGAGGAGGAGAGGGTGGGGGGTCTCAGGGTGGTGCTGGCTCTGGTTCTGGGAGTGGAACTGGGTCAGGCGTGAGCTCTAGTAGTGGTACACATGCAAGCGGTGGAGGAGGAGGTGGAGGTGGCGGTGGTAGCCAATATGGTGGTGCGGGATCTGGTAGTGGGTCCGGCTCGGGCTCCGGTTCTAGTCAATATAGTCAAGGATCTCCCTATCCTTATGGTGGTGGCTATGGTGGGTACACTAGTGCTGGTGGTGCTGGTGGCGGTGGTGGTGGAGGGCAAGCTAGTGGTTATCATGGATCTAGTGCATACGGGGCTGGTAGTGGCACTGGTTCTGGCTCAGCTACTGCTAATAACAATTGGTATGGACAAGGCAGTACAAATGCATATGCTGGTGGAAATGGTGGCGGCAATGGCGGTGGAACAAATGGTGGAAATGGTGGAGGCGGAGGTGCTGGATCTGGGTATGGCGATGCCTACCCCTAGTTTCCTTTACGTGAGGAATCTAAAAGTATGGAGCCCAATCTGGTGTGTCAAAATAGATGTCTTGAAGCTTTTTCATTTATTTGTTGTTATCTTACATATTATCAAATAAGGGCTTCATTGTTATGGTAAACAATGTTCTAGTGTTTGTGATATATACCAAGAATGTAACATGTCAATGTATCACTATGTACATATGTATCAAGTAATCAACGTTTGTGCCAACTGACTTGCAATGAGAACTATGTGTGTCATATGGGTAAGTAGCATAAGGTGCTCTTTTATGGTTAAATGCTAACAATCATCAATTTAGTTATCCAAGCAGTGTCATGAGAGGAGGGAGGTTCACCTGTAACACATAACCACATCCACCACTTCTGTTTTGCATATCTTTTCTTTCTCTCACCTGAAGTGCCTCCTCTCATTTAATGAAAAGAGAAATATTTTCATAGGCCCCTATATTATCTACCTTTAAGGAGTTTTGAGGCTCTGAATCACTATCTCGAAACCACACCACCATATCTGTTAAATCCATACTCATGGACACTCCCATAGATTCCCTCAGTGGGGCCATGGTCCTTGCAAGCACTACGAGGCTGCCACCATCATGACTTGGTGCCCTGAAATTCCATGAATTCATGGCAACCGTCGAGGGTGTCCTTCGCAACCACTAGCCATGAATGGAAGGGAGGTCCACGATCTTATTATCATTCTTATTCCTTTTATTTCTTTTCCATTTTTGCAGGCTCCAGTTGTTAGATTAGAAAGTTAGCTTTAGAACTTTGAAAGTTCATTTTCATCAATCAATATGGTAGAAATTGCTACTCCAAAGTTTTATTAGAATTTTCTTTTGCAGTTTGACAGATTTTTTTTATTGTCATTGGTGTGCTCGGATTTCTGGAAGTTCCTTTTTTTGTGGGAAGAAAGCCATTACTTGTGGATTTCTTTTTTGAAAGTTTGTTGGACCTTTCTTAGTTGTCGGTATGCTTAGACTTTTTGAAATTCATTGTCATTTAAAGATGAAGTGGGTTCGCAGATCTGTTCAAAATATCCAAAAGCTTATACTAATTTTTAGCAAAGCTTTTTTTCATTGGTAATTTGAAATGTGAAGCTTAATTGGCATTAAAAGAGATATATACTGTGTCTTTATCTGGATATATTCGCCCTCATGGCGTAGAGAATGCAGATTTACTTTTATTTCTCTCACAAACAATACATGTTAGATTGTTGTTTCCTTTATTAGAT
This sequence comes from Thinopyrum elongatum, assembly GCA_011799875.1. Lineage (NCBI taxonomy): Eukaryota > Viridiplantae > Streptophyta > Magnoliopsida > Poales > Poaceae > Thinopyrum > Thinopyrum elongatum. The sequence continues at coordinate 589,514,183 of CM022299.1, read as the reverse complement.
AAAACAAGTTAAGATACATCACATCAGATACAATACTTGGTGCCCTGTTGGTCTCTGTCCGTACAATATGGGGTTGCTACAGCTGACTGTAAATTCGCAGCCACCATATGCCGTCACAATAGCTTACTGTAAAGACACATGGTTTCTTTGAATAGGAAATGATAATCATAGTCTCGTGTACTGCTCCCTATTTTCCTGTTTAAAAGGTCCGCACGTAGTACTATCACAAACAAGGTGCTTTTATTTATCTAGTCTTGATATAGCATTGGCGACTGGGCGCCCTAGCCAGTTATGAGTCATCCCAATCTTCACATACATCTATTTTCCAAAGTGAAAGTCTTCATGAAAACTTCGAGAATATTCTATCAACCGATCAGTGAATACTTGTTTGAATGTCGTCGTTTTATTTAACTAGGTCATCATTTACTTCATTCATTAAAGGACTTGATCTATCATCCAGCTAGCTAGCTAGTCAGTTCTTCATGCATGGTTACTTAACCGTAAGATAAACCCAACCAGTAGTCCACCTGCACATGATGATAAAATAGTAATCATGAAATTAGAATAAACGGTACATCAGGTAGATTTATTTAATTAGTCTAGGCATTAATGGTGGTATAGCATTACGCTTGAGCTTGCTTAAAATGAATTGATTATATATCTTAGTTATCATTTTTAATGTACTTCATTAGGGATTCTTACTAGATATCGAAAGTGAATTATATGGACAATTTCGTCACGATCTATATATTTTACACAGTTTGTACGTATACTATTTTTATAAGTACAAAGAGTACATTAACAAAAACTAAGAGAGTCGTGATGTTTTGTTTTGGGGGGTGGGGGAGGGGGGGGGGGG